>JBAMJV010006413.1:0-36121 GCA_037951105.1 Echinarachnius parma | reverse complement strand
GGTGATGGTATGCATAGTACCCCTTGTTCGTTACACTATAGCAGGTATACACAAAACGTACTTATTTACACAATACAAAAGGTTGCAATTACCCACTCTGTCTGAAGTGGTAAAAGGATTCTCGCCTTTGGCATTTGATATTCTCGATTCATCTGCTGGTACAGTCAGTGTATAAAGCTCCAACTCGCTTCATATCAAAGAATAATAAAGGTGCGTATTATCATAATTACATTCATGTTTATTTGCACTCTCAAATCCAGGAAGTACTGCTAAAAAAGAAATGATTTTATATAAATATACATGTATAGGCCCTAACCCTAATCTTACCCCATGGACCTATACTATACTCCTCACAAAAAGTTCCGCAATCCAAGTTTGAGCATTCATATCTCTCTTATTACTTGATCACCATTTATGAATGTGGTATCATTCGAAAGCTCGTATTCTCCCCTTTACATTGATATGACATTTGCTATGTGTATTTTATCATGGAATGTGCATGACACTCGAATATGGGGCAAAGTCAAAAGTGAAATGTCACAAAATGCATTGATATTGGCAACAGCGTACCCTCCTTTTGTTAGGAGAATAAAGTGTTCTGAATGATGTTAAATCGGTCATGCGTGAATGTCACGCATGATCATTTTCTCTGGGGGATGAAATGTGTCTTTATGAATTTGAGGTAGTGCAATAACGTTTGTGTATGTTGTTAGGAAGATGTAATGTGTTTTATTGACTTATTGAGAAATTATCATTATGTTTGACTTTTACACACTATTGCCGCAAGTTTGTCAGTTGTCCACCACAAATACAGAACAAACGTCACCTTTGCGTTGTCCAAACAACAGTAAAAATCATAATTGTATTCATGACCACTTAAACATCATTCCATCCTCCAGGGGAAATGATAATACGCCATTGGCATCATGTATTATCGCCTCAACATCATTAAAAATATCACTTATTCTTCCAATTACATGATAAATCATATTGACAAAATCAATGCATTTTGCAACATGTCACTTATGACTTTGCTCCATATTCGGATGTAATGCACATTCCATGATACAAAATCCATAACAAATGTCATACCAATGTAAAGGGGTGTAAACAAGCTTTCCAATGATACCAAATTTATGAACAGAAATAAAGTAATAGTAGAGAAACTAAGAGAATTTATATGAACGCTCAAACTCAAATTGCGGAAATGTTTGCAACAATCTTTTTGCAAATCAAACATAATGATAATTTCTCAATCATTCAATAAAACACAAAACATCTTCCTAACAACATAGAGAAACGTAATTGCACCCCTCGAAATCATTAAGACACATTTCATCTTCCAAATAAAATTATAATACACCATTGTCATTCACGCATGACCGACTTAACATCATTCAGAACACTTTATTCTCCCAACAAAAGGAGGGTACACTGTTGACCATATAAATGCATTTTGTGACATTTCACTTTTGACTTTGCCCCATATTCGAGTGTCATGCATATTCCATGATAAACAAATCATAGCAAATGTCATATCAATGTAAAGGGGAGAATACAGGCTTTCCAATGATACCACATTCATAAATGGTAATTAAGTAATAAAAGAGATATGAATGCTCAAACTTGGATTGCGGAACTTTTTGTGAGGAGTATATATGTTTAACCCCAACATTTCCTCCATTTATATATCATTATTAATTACCATTTCCATACATTTTGCTATTTAAGTGGAGATTGTGGATATCTTCATTAAAGGGTACGTCTCATTATAAGCAACAACGCTGATACGATGCATCCTAACTGACTTCCGAACAATAACAACAACAACTGCGGCGACGACGAGGACCGCGACTACGGCGACGAGCTTGAAACAGACTACACCGGTGATAACCACATCATGGGCGATAGGATCAGAGATTACTGTACATGCACCGGGACGGCTCGGCAGGGCTGGCTCACAGTTCTCGGTGGAGTCGTGATTGGCTTGACGTGCGGCTCACTTTACTCTTTCGGTAACTATTTGTTTTCACATTTTAATATTATTATTATTAATTATTTAAATTAATGTTACCTTTGCTCCAATACAGATCTGAGTCCCTTTTCATAGTTGGTTGGTTGGTTGGTTGGATATATTTTTTTACGCGTTCAGACGATTATGATTATTTACGTCTGGGACCTCTCTTTAACGTCACCATCTGATAGTCGCAGCCAATACTCGAACCCGGGCTGATTAGTGCGAAACGTAGACCTCTAACCACAAGACCAGCAGACATCTGAGCTCTGGCCACTAGACCGGCAGACCTTTGACTACTAGACCAGCAGACCTCTGACCACTAGACCACTAGACCAGCAGACCACCGACCACTAGACCACTGACCACTAGACCAGCAGACCTCTGACCACTAGACCAGCAGACCTCTGACCACTAGACCGGCAGACATTTGACTACTAGACCAGTAGACCTCTGACCACTAGACCGGCAGACCTTTGACTACTAGACCAGCAGACCTCTGATCACTAGACCAGCAGACCTCTGATCACTAGACCAGCAGACCTCTGACCACTAGACCAACATACCTCTGACCACTAGACCAGCAGACCACTGACCACTAGACCTCTGACCACTAGACCAGCAGACCTCTGGCCATTAGACCAGCAGACCTTTGACTACTAGACCAGTAGACCTCTGACCACTAGACCGGCAGACCGTTGACTACTAGACCAGCAGACCTCTGACCACTAGACCACTGACCACTAGACCAGCAGACCTCTGACCACTAGACCAGCAGACCTCTGACCACTAGACCAGCAGACCTCTGACCACTAGACCAGCAGACCTCTGACCACTAGACCAGCAGACCTCTGACCACTAGACCAGCACACCTCTGGCCACTAGACCAGCACACCTCTGGCCACTAGACCAGCAGACCTCTGACCACTAGACCAGCACACCTCTGGCCACTAGACCAGCAGACCTCTGACCACTAGACCAGCACACCTCTGGCCACGAGACCAGCAGACCTCTGACCACTAGACCAGCACACCTCTGACCACTAGACCAGCAGACCTCTGACCACTAGACCAGCAGACCTCTGACCATTAGACCAGCACACCTCTGACCACTAGACCAGCACACCTCTGGCCACTAGACCAGCAGACCTCTGACCACTAGACCAGCAGACCTCTGGCCACGAGACCAGCAGACCTCTGACCACTAGACCAGCACACCTCTGACCACTAGACCAGCAGACCTCTGACCACTAGACCAGCAGACCTCTGACCACTAGACCAGCAGACCTCTGACCACTAGACCAGCACACCTCTGACCACTAGACCAGCACACCTCTGGCCACTAGACCAGCACACCTCTGGCCACTAGACCAGCAGACCTCTGACCACTAGACCAGCATACCTCTGACCACTAGACCAGTAGACCAGTAGACCACTGACCACTAGACCATGTAGATCAGCACACCTCTTCATTATAATAGCCTCTAGTCTTTTCTAAAGAAATTACTCATGCCCCACTTGTTCAATGATTAGACTAACATGTTTTGTAATCAATAATTGTATAATTAAATGCATGTGTATGTAATTGTTTGTTTGTTTGTTGGTTATAATTACTCATCTTGTACTATACACTCTATAACTAATGTGTAACCGTTTTTTAAAATAATGTATCGTATTACAGTATTACATTTCAAATCGAATCCGAGACCTCTGGATTGTAACCACTGAGCTACAATGTATCATGATAAGCAGAGGCGTAGCGACGGAGGGGGGGGGGGGGGGGGTCACGTACCCCCCCCCCCCCCCCCCCCCCATAATTTGAAGAAGAACAAAAAAACAGGAAACATAATGGGATTTTATTTGAAAAACAAAGAAATACATAAGGTGTGACTCCCTAATAATTGTGTGTACCCCCCTCAGTCAGTCCAACCACGCTATGCCAATGATGATGAGATTACTTCCGAATAACATTTTCACAATGCTGTGCTAAAAAAGAGAAGTAAACGAAAGTAAAGTACCTACTATTATTGAATTTGAAATTCGCTTTACTACTTTTTGTCCAAGTTTATGGTTGTAGGTATGCGTCCCGGCTGTATTATTGTATCGTTGTTATATCAACTTGTACGTCTAATGAAAGTCTAAGTGTAATTTTCAGAATTTGTATCTCATGTTTGTGCATTTTTGGTTTTAATTTGTCAAGTTATAGAAGAAGGCACGTGCTACCGAGCCCCCCCCCCCCCCCCCCGCCCCCTCCCCCGCCCCGTAGCTACGCTACCCGGCACACAACCATGTATGATGTTATAGCTCCACGATTTCATCGAAGCATGAAAGTGAAAGAGTAAACATCAGCTATGAATTTGTGTCTTTTCCCCCCAGGTAACCTGGCACCATATATTGTATCATTCGTGCGGATTCGCGGCCCGGAAAAGGATTTAACATACCAGGTACCGTACAGTATATAAAGGGTGCCCCCCCCCCCCCCCCCAAAAAAAAAAAAAATGATTATGTCCATCGGATAGGGTGTCTTTTCCAATGAAAAACGATACCGAGAACAGTAATTTTTGACGTGTAGTATTTGTTTTAGGGCCCTTTGAGTGAGACCATGTCAGGTTCCCATCTTTGTCAATTTTTACCGAGCCATGTGTCTGATAAATGAGACTTATTGCCCGTCATACTATCGAACAACAATGCCCATTCTCTCGGCACCGCACGGCACACAGCTGCATGCACGACACACAGCTGAATGCACACAAACAATGGCGCGTGGATTGCTCGCGTGTTCAGTGGTATGACGAGCAGTAAGTACGATTTATCAGGCACTGACTTGGTAAAAAATGGCAAAAATGGGAACCCGACATGGTGAATTACTCACAGCGCCCTAAAACAAAAACTACGCGACCAAATGACTGTTCTTGGTATCATTTTCATTGGAAACGACACTCTATCCGATGGACATACTCATTTTGTAACTTTATTTTGGGAAGTGCCCCGTTCCGTTTTTTTGGGGCCACCCTGTATACCATTTGGCAGTGTACAGTCAAACCGGTCTTAGCGGTCACCTGTCCACGGCCCCGTCGCAGAAAGAGATGCAATCGATTGTAAAGTTCATGTGACTAAATGCGCAATTCTGATTGGTTGGAATGCGCACATTTTCTGACAAGTGTACGTTAATTGTAACTTACAATCGATTGTATATATACATGTATATATATCTGCAACGGGGCCCATATCAGCCAACCTACATACATTGGCCACCATAAGTGATCCCCTACACATAAATAAATGCAAATAATGTTAGGGTACTTGTTGCCTGTCTACACGGGCGTAGACATGACATTGATACCCATTCAAGTGGGGGGGGGGGGGGGGGGGGGGTGATCTATTCATCCATCCCCCCAGTTGAATAGGTATTACATAACTCGCTACGCCCGTGCCTGTCTATGAAGGTCACCTGTTTACATAGCCAGAACAATCCATCTCGTTCTGGAGGGGTCCTTTAATATTATGACGTCATACTATCCCTTTCTCTGAACATGCTGAAATGGTGAGTGAAACAACAAACGAGGAGAAGGACTGATTTAACGTTCTACTGTGTACAGTACCCATAATGATCCCATTTCCCGTTGGTGGTCACTATGCAAAGTTTGTATATTATGTGTGTTTCTTTGAAGCTATGCAATATAAGATATCCACATCGTTTTAAAATGCTCATGATTTGGCAGACTGTATACATCGTGTATACATGTTAATGATGTAAACACAGCGCGTTAAGCTACTCTCACACTTTGGCGAGTTGGAAACTCGGGAAAATCGACTGATGTACGAGTTTGTCTCGAGTCAATGTCGAGTTCAATACGATGTTAATACGATATTGATACGAGTTACGCCGAGCTAGTCAGAGTTGTAATGAGCTATGGACGACCTGAACCGATCGTCGAACGACCTGTACCCATCTCCGCTCGAGCTGTTACGAGCTCCCTGCGAATAACAAGAACCGTGTACGTGTTTGTACGAGTTGTATTGACACAAATTGAGCGTGCATTCGA
The DNA here is from genome assembly GCA_037951105.1 of Echinarachnius parma. Lineage (NCBI taxonomy): Eukaryota > Metazoa > Echinodermata > Echinoidea > Clypeasteroida > Echinarachniidae > Echinarachnius > Echinarachnius parma. Next base: position 30,062 of record JBAMJV010006413.1, on the reverse strand, counting down.
GTTGCCAATATTTACGGTTATCATGGCCAAGATGGAGTCTCATCCCAGGTAGCATGCCCATATCTGGGTTCCAATATGGGTCCCACATGGGTAGACCAATATGGGCCCCCTAAGATTTTGCACCCAAGATTCATATGGGACCCATATGGGCGATCCCAGATGGTTCATATAGGTTCACCCTGGGGCCCATCTGTGTAGTCCATGTGGGAAATATGTGGGCAAAGTGTGGGTTATCCCACATGGGGGTTTCATTATGGGTCCCACATGGGTAGGCCCAGTGGCGTAGACAGGTTCTTACACCTGGGGGGATGAAATTTTTCCCCGGCCGAGACCACCTGCCAAAATGTTTCGAGACCGAGGGAATTTGGGCAAAATTGGGCATAGACCCAAGGGGGCTCACGATTTTGTTTGTGTCCAGGGGCTCATACACAACCACACTCACATGGTTGCCAACTTTGAGCCGGGTGAGAGTGAGATAATGCGAGGGAGCGAAGCGACTGAGTGGGGGGAGGGTGTGGGAGGGGGTGTCACCCCTTCCACCGTAGGGAGCTTTTGCATTTTTGGACTTTACAAAAAAAGCCATTATGGCCCTCCCTTAAGATCTCGGCCGCGAAGCGGCCGATCGCCGTGAAAATTTACACGCATGTAAAGTGAAGAGTATAGAATATAATGGTAATAAAAACAAAATTAAATCATTAATTTGCATATTTATGGTCATTTATGCAAATAAAGTCATAAAATTCATATTTTTACCCATAAATCATATATTCTTCATAATTAAACATTGGTTTTAGCATAATTATGTTCTTTAGACCATTTGGAATAGTAATGCAACAAAACGGAAGAGCCAGGTTCTTCCTTATGTTTTCTATTGTTTTTATTTCTTTGTTGTTTTACTTATGTATTTTATTGTTTTTCTTGTTTATCTTATCATGTGGGAAATAGGTGGGCATTAGCTGGGGCTTCCCTTATGAGTCCCTAATGGTAGGCCAAGATGGGCCCCTTAAGATTTTCATGGGACCCATATGTGTTATCCAGATGGTCCATATGGGTTCACCCTGGGGCCCATCTGTATATGCCCATATGGGGCGCATATGGGTCCCACATGGGTAGACCAATTTGGGCCCCCAAAGATTTTGCACCCACGATTTATATGGGACACATAATTATGGGCGATCCCATATGGGTTCACCCTATGGGGCCCACCTGGATGCTCATATGGGGCGCATATTGGTCCAATATGGGCAACATATGGGCCAAAATAAATGTAGTAACTGTCATTTGTGCCCTGACGAAGATTCTGCTAGGATCGAAAGCTAGGCTGTAAACGACTCACATTTTACCACATTGGCGATTTTTTAGTAGACAAGCAGTTTTCAGCAGTATTTTCCATATCCAAAATAAATGTGGTAAACTGCATGATTTACATATTTCGCTATATAATTTACAATTTGTTCATTGCAATTTAATAGCCTGTAACCTTATCCTAATTATAATCCTTATCCTATCATAGTATTTGCAGAGAGTTGATTCTGAAATAATTAGCATTCAATTCATATTCATATCACTATAAATAGGTGCTATTTGTATTTCTATAAATTATATTCAACAGCAAGGACATAATAACAGTGTTTTCAATATATACTCCGCAAAAAAAGAAACTGTATGAGACCAAATATTTCATATTTATTTACAATAAAATATATGATATTGTATATCAAATTAAAGGTAAAACGACCCTCTTCATGAATATTGGCATGAAATCCAGATGAAATCATTCATGCATGACTTGTCACGGTCAATTAACCACATCAAAGTCTGTTTTCAAAAATAGCAAAAATGGAACATCCACTCAACCATGTAAATGTTGATAAGCATAATCTAAAACGCTATATTCATGACATAACATGGCATAATTTTTCAATACAAATGTGACCTTTTCTATCTTCATCTCAATAAAAAGTATAAATGAAGACAAATTGTGAACGTTATAGGTTTTATTTTCATCCAAAAGTAACAAAATGGGGAATTCCATGGCAAAAGTGTATTAGTCGAAACCACAGTTTATGCCCTTATTTCAGCCTGAAAATGGTATAAATTATTCTCAAGAATTCTACCAAAGATCTTCAAAACCTGATGTCACCATTGGTCAAACACATTTCTCTAGGTAACTATGGTTAAAATTGCAGGGGACACACTCGAACAGACAAGCTTCATGCTTCTAATACAGACATGTATGATGATGCTCTCATAACCTGGCCCTGTTTTATTGACAAATTTGTATTTTCAGAGTTTGTTCATAACAATAAAGTTAAATAATGTCATAATTTACTTACCCCGCACATCTTGTTTTAAGTGAAACGCTTTCTATCATCCTGATAATCTCAGTCGAATGGTGTGGTCCTCCATTGTTTTTGCTATTTTTGAAAACAGACCTTGCTATTGTTAATTGACCATGGCATTTCATGCATGAACGATTACACCTTTAATTTAAAATAACCTGCATGCAGAGGACTAAATTCCCTTTAATTTGATATATGATAATGTACACTTTATTGTATATAAATATGAAATATTTCAACTTATACAAGTGTCCAGTTTCTTTTTTGGCGGAGTATATATAAAAAGAAAGAAAGAAATTGTATAATTTTTATGTTAGACTTCACATACAATTGTTCATAATCGATCATGAATTCCCCGATAGCGGTAGCGTGGGGATCGATTATGGAACCAGCATATGGGCTGCCCATATAGCACCCAGATGGGCCAATATGGGCCCATATGGTACCTATATACTTTGCTATCTGGGAACGGTAAAACTAAAAGTAAAACTGGTCTAGTAAAAGATTCTAATCTGGCAGTATAGCTTTAAAGGAATGAGAGAATACTGATTCTACTGAATGGGCTATGGGCCCCATGTGGGCTAAATGGGGACCATATGATACCATATATATAAAGCCCATAATATGGGCAGTCCATCCGGGTCCTATTTTAAGCCTATATAAGCCCACATAATTCCCATATGTGCCCCAGATATTTTGCTCACTGGGTTGGGTCTCATCTGGGGCCCATTTAAAAAATATATATAAATGTAATTAAGCCAAACAACTGACAAAGAATATATGAATATGTCGTTTCAGTATTTAGGTTCGATAATTTGGAATAATTAATCTCCCACTTGTATTAGAAATACCACATCAATTGCCTCTTTTAAAAGGCAATGTAAATTATTAAAATTAATTGATCGCATCTAATTAACACTATTTACTTTCTTGTATACATTTTAGTAGTAAATATATCACACACTATACCACAGTTCCCAGTTTGAGTAATAGTTAGTTGTTTTTTTTCTTTTTTGATTTTGCATGCAATTTAGTATGCAATTATGGCAAACAAGGTTAAAAGCTGCACTACCTAGATACACACTACTCGCAAATGCTCACCATAGACGCTCGTAGTCACTCCCCAAGCTCGTAAACAACTCGAGATAACTCGCGATCCATATGCACTACTCGTAGCAAACTCGCCAATGCTCGTCATTAACTCTGCGCAGCTCGTAACATACTCGAGATAACTCGTATAACACTCGAGCTTACTCGAGACAACTCGTATAACACTCGAGCTTACTCGTATGGCGCTCTCCATCCGGTCTTGACGGCGAGTTCATGTGAGTTAATACGAGTGAACAACGAGTTTATAGCGAGTAGTGGCGAGCTCATTATGAGTTACTACGAGTTAAAACTAGTTGAGTACATGTTGGAACGAGTAAATTTTGAACACGTTCAAAAAATTTCTGACCCTTTCCCGAGTCTACGCCGAGTTATGCAGAGTTAGCCGAGTTAAACCAAGTTGACTCGAGTTGTCCCGAGTTATCCCGAATCATATAACGAGTTCTGCACGATTTATCGCGAATAACCGCGAGTGCCACTTTTTGACTACTCGCCCTTACTCGCCTCAACTCGTACATGCAACTCGCCAAAGTGTGAGAGCAGCTGAACGCCCTTACTCGCCTCAACTCGTACATGCAACTCGCCAAAGTGTGAGAGCAGGTGAACACGTTCAAAAATTGTCTGACCCTTTCCCGAGTCTACGCCGAGTCAGAGTTAGCCGAGTTAAACCGAGTTGACTCGAGTTGTCCCGAGTTATCCCAAGTCATATAACGAGTTCTGCACGTTTTATCGTGAATTACCGCGAGTGCCACTTTTTGACTACTCGCCCTTACTCCCCTCAAATCGTACATGCAACTCGCCAGTGTGAGAGCAGCTGAACGCCCTTACTCGCCTCAACTCGTACATGCAACTCGCCAAAGTGTTAGAGCAGCTGAACACGTTCAAAAAATTTCTGACCCTTTCCAGAGTCCTACGCCGAGTCAGAGTTAGCCGAGTTAAACCGAGTTGACTCGAGTTGTCCCGAGTTATCCCGAGTCATATAACGAGTTCTGCACGATTTATCGTGAATTACCGCGAGTGCCACTTTTTGACTACTCGCCCTTACTCCCCTCAACTCGTATATGCAACTCGCCAAAGTGTGAGAGCAGCTTTACAATGTTTTCGAATGTGCGGTATAAGTTGCGTTTCTTGAAATATAAACAAGTTTCAAAATGTTTTAAAATATCCATAACTATTCGGCAGTGTACATGTATTTGTGCGATGCTTTTAAACAATTTAAAAAATAATAATTATTTTTAATTTTTTTTGTTTATAGTTGTATTTATCCAGGTTAGCCCTTCAGTGCTCTTTTGCTCTGTTCTCCCAGAGGGACCTGCATCTAATATCATTATGTGCTTCGATACTATGTGGATTAATAGTAATACACACATTTTCATGACTTCAATCACTAAACCATATTAACCAATGTTAAAGGGATAGTTGTGATTTGGTATAGTTTTGAAATATTATGTTTGTGAGGAGTAATGAAAAACCGAGTGTCATATTTGAAAAACGAGCATGCAATTTTATTGACAGAATAAACTTTATTTGATCAAAATCGGTTCAGAGACAAATGAAATATCCATAAATATAATCATTTGTAATTGTAATTATTGTGGGGCCCCACAAAAACTAGATCGCTTTGAATAAAATCGAACCTATTATTATCACTAAATACGTACAGACGATAATTCTCTGCGGTGGTCTGCTGTGGTGGGCGGCCGGCATTGGGATGGCCGTCGGAGGGGTGGCGGAGAAACGATGCGGAGTGCGAAAAGCTACACTGTTCGGTTGCGTCATTACTTGGTGAGTTACCCATGGTTACAAGTATAAGGTTGTAATATTGGTGGTGGTGGTGGTGGTGGTTGTGGTGGTGGTGGTGGTGGTAGTGATGATGATGATGATGATGATGATGATGATGATGATGATGATGATGATGATGTGGTGGTGGTTGTGGTGGTGGTGGTGGTGGTGGTGGTGGTGGTGGTGGTGGTGGTGGTGGTGGTGGTGGTGGTGGGGGTGGTGGTGGTGGTGGTGATATATTGATGTTGTTGAACTGATGATGATGGTGATAGTGATGGTATATGATTATGGTTTGATTTTTTAAGTCGATGAGGAAAAAGTAAATTGGTTCTTGTTTTTCCATAGTTTTATGGATTTCTTTACTAGTTTATTTATCGCACTGTTTTGCTCATGTGCTGCTAATTGTTGAAATCTTGGAAGACTTTTTTGTATGAATTTACATTTTGAATGTAACATTAAATTATTGATACAAATATATTAATGTATCGCTTTAGACACTTTAATTTTAAGTTATGTTTAGATTGAAATTAAAATTAAAAGAGAATATATAAATATATTATCGGAAATAATATCGCTAGTGATATTCGTTTGTCTCGCAATGTATGGTCAACATTGAATCTGAATGATCGCGACGTTTCGTATGCTACTGCAATACTTTGTCAAGTGATATTAAAGTAACGTAAAACACTCCTATTTATACTCTCATGCGGCTCCAAACCGCGTTATCTCGCACGAGCGAGTTATTCCTAATTGGTCCATAACGGGCAAATTCTATTGGCCGGTGTACACGGGTGCTAAACCAATCAGCGAGGCGCTGGCTCGGCTTGCTTGCTAGGCGGGAACAATAGCGAGCTCGACCAATCAACGGACCGCTGGCTCGCTACTGGCTGGAATCAACCGTTGCGGGCCGGCTGGTCGGGGGGTGTCATGGCGGCGTATTGTACGCATCCAAAATTCGGGTATATCCATCCCGTTGTCTCTATTGAAATTACTGGGATTGAGACGGATCTGTATAGCTTCTTTTACCCTACGTGTGTACCAATGCCGTTCTTGGGAAAGGCAGCGAACCCCGTCCCAATCTGGCTGATGCTGGTTGTCCCAAGCATGTTCGGCTACGGCTGAGTTGTCAGTTCGGCGTAGCCTGACGTCCCTCTTATGCTCGGTGATTCTTTCTGATATCGGTCGGGCAGTCTCTCCGATATATGATCTATCACATCCTTTGCAGGGGATGTTGTACACAATGCCGTCTCGTCTGTGTTGAGGAATTGGATCCTTGGGTCGTGTTAGTTGCTGGCGTAGGGTAGTATCTGATCTGAAGACCGTTCGGATGCCATGGCTCTCTAGGCGGCGCCTGATTTGCTGGGAGACCCCATCAATGTACGGCAAGACTGTGAAAGTCTTGTATTCCTTCTGATGCTTGGGTTCTGTCGTTATCTTCTTGGTGTTGTGTACAAAACGGCGTGGGTAACCGTTAAGACTCAGGGCATTGCGGACACGGGTCCGCTCTATGCATGGCTGTTGTGGACTAGTCACAATGCGTGAAGCTCTGTCAAATAGACATTTCACTAGACCTCTCTTCACCGATACGGGATGGTGAGAGTCAAACGCTATGTACTGGTCTGTGTGGGTAGGCTTCCTGTAGACTGAGGTGGAGAGCCTATGGTTGTCGTGTCTGTGAACTAAAGTGTCCAAGAATGCTATCTTCCCTTCGCACTCCATCTCCGATGTGAACTGGATGGATGGTTGGCGGCTATTCATGTGTTTGAGCAAGTTATCTGTTTCAGAGCTGGCGACTATGATGAAGGTATCATCTACGTATCTCTTCCAAACACGAGGAATGCAAGAGAGGGGGCATGTGTCTAGCGCTTCTTCTTCGAAACTCTCCATGTATAGGTTGGCCATGACAGCCGAGACCGGACTGCCCATGGCTGCCCCTTCCGTCTGTTCATAGTATGAACCTTTATACAGAAAGTATGTGGATCGAAGGACAAACTCGAGGAGTTGGGTGAGTTGCTCCGGTGAGAGTGCGGTGCGGGTGGGCAAACTGCTGTCTGATTGCAAGCGTTGCAAGGCAGCATTGCATGCGCCCTCAATCGGTACATTGGTGAAGAGGGAAACATGCCGAACATGCTTGGGACAACCAGCATCAGCCAGATTGGGACGGGGTTCGCTGCCTTTCCCAAGAACGGCATTGGTACACACGTAGGGTAAAAGAAGCTATACAGATCCGTCTCAATCCCAGTAATTTCAATAGAGACAACGGGATGGATATACCCGAATTTTGGATGCGTACAATACGCCGCCATGACACCCCCCGACCAGCCGGCCCGCAACGGTTGATTCCAGCCAGTAGCGAGCCAGCGGTCCGTTGATTGGTCGAGCTCGCTATTGTTCCCGCCTAGCAAGCAAGCCGAGCCAGCGCCTCGCTGATTGGTTTAGCACCCGTGTACACCGGCCAATAGAATTTGCCCGTTATGGACCAATTAGGAATAACTCGCTCGTGCGAGATAACGCGGTTTGGAGCCGCATGAGAGTATAAATAGGAGTGTTTTACGTTACTTTAATATCACTTGATATTAATTATATATAAATTATATATAAATAGATCACTATGCATCCGACGGTGATCATAGCGGGCCACAGCCTAATCGCCAGACTGGCCACGTATGGTCTTAACATGGGACTTCACACCGACACCGTCCGCTACATGGGCATCCCAGGCGCCACCATCAGCCGGATACGGGCCCCCCTCCTACGTGCCGCACGAGAGGACAACCCAAAGGCCATTATTCTCCAAATCGGCGGAAACGACATCGGGGACAGGACCGCCGACCCAGCCGTGGTCGCGGCCGAATTAAAAGGCCTGGTCGAGGAAATTAACATCGCCTCGCCGTCGACCACGGTGGTGGTCCTGTCCCTGCTTGAGCGCCTTAGAACAAGACGACACGACTGCCCCGTCCGGGAGTACAACCGGAGGGTGCGGCTAATCAATGGAGTGGTTCCAATACTGTTATCTCCATCGACCATATTTTGGAACCACAAAAACTCCAGATTAGCCAACCCCTTCGCGGAGTACTGCCCGGACGGGGTGCACTTCAAAAATCAAAAAAAGTACTATAAATCTGTAAAAGGAGCGATCCTCAAATCTTTAAAATAAACTCTGAATATTCACAGACAAGATTCGTCTGTAACTGTAAAAGAGCACATGCGTTTCTCTGTATATATAGAATGTCCAGGTGTACAATATTATAATTAATACAAATATATATATATTTATATATATTGTCCTCAGATTGGGCGCGGGTGCGTGCAATCTGCTGACAAGAAGTGTAATAATAATATTATTGGTACTTACATTTTTTTTTGAACGCAATTGCGTTCATACACTAGTTAAAATTGTAATAAATGAAATATATTATTATAAATACATTTATATTTAATAGTTGTCAATAAATTACATTTATCTCAGACCGAGCGCGGGTGCGTTTAATCTGATGATAATATGTTCACTATATAGTAGTATACACAAGCTGACTATCCACAGACAGGATTCGTCTGATGACTGTAAAAAGAGCACATGTGGTTTCTCTGTGTGTATATATATATATAGTGTACGTGTACAATATTATAATTAATATAAACAAAAAAAAAATAAAAATAAATATATATATATATATTGATATATACTGTCCTCAGATTTGTATTAGGCCGAACGCGGGTGCGTCCGTACTAATAATGATTTAGAAGGCATACACTTTTGTAAATGTATATTATAGATACAAATACATAGATACATATAGTTGTAGATAGAGTAGCCTCTTGTCAGACCGAGCGCGGGTGCGTCCGGTGTGATGATACTACTCTAGAAGGCTCACGAGCTATTTAAATGTGTAATATAGATATACATATATAGTTATATACAAATACTATAGCCATATATAAAAGTATAATAGTTATACACAAATAAACTCTTATCAGGCCGAACGCGGGTGCGTCCGTACTGATGATAATGCCATAAGAAGGCATACAATTTGATTGAAAATGTATGTTCATAGGTACCTGTAGATATTCATTTTATATTGAATATTTTATATGCATAATATGATACTACTTTAGTTATTGTGCGGGGATGCACAAATGACTTATAGGGGGAAAAAAAATAAATGATATATATATATAATATAATAATTGTGAATAAAATAGGATGACATTAGGCCGAGCGCGGGTGCGTCCGTACTAATAATGTCCTAGAAGGTATACACTCTGTTGGTTAGTGTATAGTTAAGTTAAGTTATACATATATATTTTAGTGCGCGGGGGTGCACAAATTATTTATAGATGAGATATAAATACAGGGAAACCCCGGATAACACACAGTTATAATCAGGCCAAAAAGATTCTCCTCGTTATAAACGGTACCTCGTTATAAGCGAGCTCGTTATAACGGGGTTTCCCTGTACATACATAGTATAATAGTTGCTTATAGAGTAGTTCTCGTCAGACCGAGCGCGGGTGCGTCCGGATTGATGATGCTACTCCAGAAGGCATTCAAACTCTGTAAATATGTAGTATAGATTATATACATAAGTGCGCGGGGGTGCACAGACACTTTATAAATGAGATATAGACACATAAATATAATAGTTGTTTATAGAGTATATTCTCGTCAGACCGAGCGTGGGTGCGTCCGGATTGATGATGCTACTCCAGAAGGCATTTAATTTTTGTAAATATGTAGTATGGATATATATATATATATATATATAAATATATAAGTGCGCGGGGGTGCACAGACACTTTATAGATGCGATATAGATACATAAATAACATAATAGTTGTTAATAGAGTAGATTCTCGTCAGACCGAGCGCGGGTGCGTCCGGATTGATGATACTACACTAGAAGAAATATAATCTCTGTAAACTTGTAGTATAGATATAAATACACATGCCAGTGCGCGGGGGTGCACATATGTTTTATAGACAAGATTTCGATATATATATGAATTTGTTTCGGTGAAATGCGCGGGGGCGCATACACAGATACACACAAATACATAATATATATAATAAAATAAAATATTGTCCTCAGATCGGACGCGGGTGCGTACATTCTGTCGATGATAGTGGTCATAATATACATATTATATTATAAAAGATATATAAATTTATATATGCATCATAACAAAAAATAAATGATAGCTCCTTTGGCTATTATATATGTTTGTATGCGTTTATCGGTGTGAGCGCGGGTGCGCACATATTGATAACCGTAGGTGGGAATGATTATAAAGATTAATACTTGAATTATTATTTTTTACAAGGAGACAGGGAGTGCGCCCTCGTTTGGCATCCACGGACGCAACCACGTTTCCCCCATCACGATGGGGGTTTTTCGTGGCCTCCGCGAACTAGTGCATTCGCACTAGTCAGGTGCCAAACGCCTTGCCCATTGTATATGTTTGGCCTTCGGCCAATTATATAGACATGGCGTAAATAGTCAATTTTGACTGAGTCGCCATCTAAAATAAAAACTAACTAACTAACTCACTTGACAAAGTATTGCAGTAGCATACGAAACGTCGCGATCATTCAGATTCAATGTTGACCATACATTGCGAGACAAACGAATATCACTAGCGATATTATTTCCGATACTATATCCGCAATGAGTAATATATTTACCATTATAAATATATTACAAAAATTAAATTTTGTAGGGTACCATTTATTGCGTTTTCTTGCCAATTACATTTATACATATACAAATAATACAATGTATATTACTTTGTTGTATTTTGATGTTAAAGTGATCCAAGTAAAGTGTCTAACTCCACGAAAATTAATTGGAGCTTCCTCGTTTCTATTATGCCGTATTGTTTAGCTTATGGTAAGAGACGAATAAAATAGAGTTAGATTTTTTTCAAATGTCCCTTTAGTATGAAAATAATTATAATTGAAAATCATCATCTCAAAAGCGTTGCCCAACGCTTTTGGTAAAACTTATATAACTTATATAACTCATATAACTCATCATGATAACTGTTTTACATTTTCAGGATAGGCTTGTTCTGTTCTGCGTGGAGCATCAGAATTTCGTTTTACATGTTGCTGGTTACCTATGGATGTGTTTTCGGTTTCGGGGCGGGAGTTGCAGGTGCAGTCGTGTTTATTTCTGCAATGAAGGTACGTTTGTGTTTTTAAAGGGGTAGTTCAGTTTTGGTAGAGAGGGCGCTGCACATCACAATTTTGTGTGAGGTAATGAAAAACTGAGTATCAAATTTGAGAGAACATGCAATTTTAATGGCAGAATAAACTTTATTTGGTCAAAATCGGCCCAGAAACGGCCGAAATATCAATAGATATATCTGATCTTATAATTATTTGGGGCCCAAATAATTAAACGATTTTTTTTCAAAAAATACAAAAAAATGCTTACACTTTTTCAAAAAAATTCAAAAGCGTTTTTTGAATAATTGTTGATGATCTCTCTATTTAATTATTATTTCAATAAAACATCACAGGCATAATTTTTTTATTAAAAAAATGGTTGAGACTAACGCCTTTTCATAGAGCGCCCTCTTGTGTCTTAATGGCTCTTTTTGAATGATAACATGCTTTTTACTCAGTCGTTTGTAATTTTGTATACCTTTCGAGCATGGTGGAGTCATAATTATTAGTTTATAATGTTACTGTCCAGGTTTGGTTACTATAATTCAGCCTTATCAAAATTGTACTACCCCTTTAAAATCTAAATGTCATCACTAGTATTTTTGTTGTGCTGGTTTGCATTGTATCCTATGACCGGGGTAATACTATCATTGTAATGTGCTTGGAGATGATTACCAATCATATTAGGCCCTAAAATAAATCAATTATATCATAGTTAAAATCATTAGTTTCATAACAAATATTAAACGAAAGGTTAAAAGTAAATATTCTCGTAGAGGCAATTAATCTATCCAAAAAAAAAATCATAATAACGATGATTTAAAGGGATAGTCGAGTTTTTGTACAGAAAGTACAGTTTTGGTCAAACTGAATTTTAGAATCCAAAACCTGAACCATTCCATTGCAAACGAATAAGTATACCTCCACCATGCTCGAAAGGTATAACAAATTACAAACGACTAAACTAATGATTAAAATGAGAGATCATCAACAGCTATTAGAAAACATCTTTTGTACATTTAAAAAAAAGTGATAGCTTTTTTTTTTCAACGGCTGGTCCAAAATTATTGAATTATTGTTGGGCCCCATAATAATTACAAATGGGTATCTGTTTGGATATTTCAGCCGTCTCTGAACCAATTTTGATCAAATAAAGTTTATTCTGTCATCAGAATCGTATAATCTTTTAAATGTGACACTCACTTTTTCATTACCTCACAAAAAAAAGGTATATGCAGCCGCGTCCTCTATACCAAAACTCAACTATCCCTTTAAAGGGGTAGTATAGTTTTGGTAAGGCTGAACTTTAGTAACCAAACCTGGACAGTAACATTATAAACTAATAGTTATGGGCAACTCCAGCGTCACGGACATTACAAATCAGAGAATTTTCATGACTTTCCAATGCCACTACTAATTACAAAACAATCTCCTAGTTGAGTATGCAAAAAAAGTTTCAGAACATTTATCCAATTCGTTACTGAGTAATTCTGCGAAATGTGCGCCGTCACGGACATTACATCTTTTGGACATGACTTTTTGCATCCATATACATCTTTGCAAAAGTCTGTGAGTTCTGAGACCTCACAAAGGTGATTTAGGTATTTAATTATAGACAAGGCAGTGATGAATTGAATCCAAGTTGTTTTGGTGGAAACGGGCCAGGCATTTGTGATCTAGACAACAAAACGTTGCGTCACGGACATTACATTTTCAGCGTCACGGACATTACACTTTTGTCCACTTTTTCTAAACTCAGAAATAACCCGCAAAAAATGCTCCATTGTGCATGACACTTTTTTAATTGTACATTTGATATGTAATCAAACAGTTTTGAGAACAAAACTTATATTTCAATTTTTTTTTCAATTAGCAAAAAATTATTTTTAAAATATTAATAAGTTTTTCCAAAATTATTGTAAAATTTGAAATTTTTCAACAGAATGTGCAGTAAACCAAATGTTCAACTATTAAAAAAAATATTATACATTTTTAATGAGGTACAATGCTGTTTTGTGCCAAAAAATTGTAAAATCTAAAAAAAGTTGTGTACATCATGGGCATAACACATGGAAAATCATGGACTAAGAGTATAATTTTTGCAATTTGATCATACTATATGAGATTTAACCATCTCTTTCTCCTCCCAGTAAGTTATAGTCAAGTCTTTATTGATTATTGAGACATGCATGTTCAAATTAAGCAAGGAATTTAGTTTTATAAATAGTTCAGAGTACTGACTCAAAGTTCACTATCTGATTAACGATACTTGAACCAGGAAGGTAGTAGTCCCCCTGTTACTTGGGATTATCTTATTTCTTGGCTAAAGTAAGACATTTACATAAGAAAATAATGCTTGATATTTTTTTGCTCTGCTTTTTTATACTTTTCACTGTGTATGTAATGTCCGTGACGCAGCCGTGACGTAATGTCCGTGACGCCATTCTGGACAAGCCATCAAATATTTTAGTAAATGCTCTTGATATACTTTATGATATAACATTCTAGCTTTGCAAATGAATTTTGAATTAAATTGAATTAGGACTTCTGCTTCTACAAAAACTTTTATATCTAAAACGTCACGGACATTACACATCAATGTTGTAAGAATCAAGATTTTATCCAATAACAGTTTTCAAAAAGTAAAGATTTTTACACAATTTCCTTTTCTATGATGTTAAAACAAAGCATAAACAAGACATTAGAAGTAGAATTATTGTTCTGAAGTGATCCATATTTTAAAATTTTATTTCACAAACAACGGATGCAAATTTCATCATTTTTGGGGGTAATACATACAATTTTTGTCCCAACTTCAATGACCAAAAAAAAAAATATTCTGCATTGAATTTCAAACTTTTTTCCTTTAGTCATCAAAATATGGTCCTTCCTCATTACTATCCAGTAGTTAACAAGGCTGTCCCATGAGTTTCATTTTTCCATCCTTGGGTGACATTTTTCGTGGAATTGCCCTTATAACTCCACCATGCTCGAAAGGTATACAAAATTACAAACGACTAAGTAAAAAGCCTGTTATCATTCAAAAAGAGCCATTAAAACACGAGAGGGCGCTTTCTAAAAAGGCATTGGTTTAAACCATTTTTCATACAAAATTATGCATGTGATGTTTTATTGAAACAATGATTAAATAGAGAGATCATCAACTATTTAAAAAATGCGTTTTAAAATTTTTGAAAAAGTGCAAGCATTTTTTTAATTTTTTGAAAAAAAATGCATCTAATTATTTGGGCCCCAAATAATTATAAGATCAGATATATTTATTGATATTTCAGCAGTTTCTGGGTCGATTTTGACCAAATAAAGTTTATTCTGCCATTAAAATTGCATGTTCTCTCAAATTCGACACTCAGTTTTTCATTACCTCACACAAAAATTGTGATGAGCAGCGCCCTCTCTACCAAAACTAAACTACCCCTTTAAACTTCGAATTCGCAACAGATATTGATATTCCTCTAATCAAAATAAATGATATAATGAAATGATTTGCTTTTAATATTGCATGGACTGATAATAAATGTTTTTGTTGAAATGTTTTTATTTAAATTTCATTACTTACAAATCAGTGGTTCCCAAATAGACAGGGCCTTATGTCCGGTTTGGTTCAAGGAAGTTTTGGCTTGAGCGCCCTATTTTTCAACCTCATCCAGACAGCGTTTATCAACCCTGATAATCTCTCTCCGAATAAATCGGTGCGACTTGAAGCAAGAACAGAAACGTAAGTATAGTGCACGTAATTAGACAGAAAAATCCACCTCGTTCTGAAGGGGTCCTTAAATATTATGACGTCATACTATCCCCATCTCTTTTGGTGATTGATTTATCGGTCTAGCACGTTGTATACTGCAATACTTGTTTTCCTTTTTTTGATCTCGAGCAAATAACGTTGATAATAAATAATAGCACTCCTCTTCTTTCATTAAAGTGATCGAACGTACACTACAAGATTTTTTCCAAAAATGATATTTAAGACTTTTCTACAAATATCATCATAATACTCATCTGAATAATTAATGTGCGAACGTTTCACTAAAAACACACTGTTTCCCTAGTGATGGAGTAAAATATTTATGTCAGGTTTTCAGGCCCGTAGCCAGGGGGGTGCGTTGGGTGCGTACGCACCCCCCCCCCCCCCCCCCCAATTCAGAAAGGTCCACTTTTTGCCGTTCTCGGGTCCACTTTTTACCGGCCTCGAGTCCACTTTTTACCGGTCTCGAGTCCACTTTGTATTGGTCTCGACCATCTTAACCGGCTTACACAACTCTTAGCCTGTGGTCTCGGCCTCGAAATTTTTTGGCAAGTGGTCTCGGTTCCGTTTTTGTAAATTTCGCACCTCGATCCCCATGAAAAATCCTGGCTACGGGCCTGGGTTTTTATCACCTACTGCCCAGGTTTCGAATAAATCTAAAATAGTTTTCGGAACACTTTTCAGTTCAATCATAATTAAGGATACAATTTAACAATCAAAGTCCATTTAATTTGTTGATACCATAAGCCAAACAACACGGTACAATCTCCGAGAGAATTCTGTTGACTTTGACAAGTTAATGGATCACCATAACATGCATTTAGCCTTTTCGGTCTTGCATAATAATTGCCTTAAAATTGTTTAACCAAGTTTGAAAGATCATATTAATTGATGTGCGCTTAATTATAATTGGTGTTATATCGATTCGGCGTGAGTAATTTCCTTGGTATACAGGGTGGCCCAGAAATAACGGAACGGGGCACTTCCCAAAGTAAAGTAACACAATGAACATGTCCATCGGATAGGGTGTCCTTTCCAATGAACAACGATACCAAGAAAAGTAATTTTGGACGTGTAATTTTTGTTTTAGGGCGCTTTGAGTGAGACCATGTCGGGTTCCTATTTTTGTCAATTTTTTAAGTCAGTGCCTGATAAATGAGACTTATTGCCCTACATACAATTGGACACGCGAATATTCCGCGCGCCATTGTTAATGTGCATTCAGCTGTGTGCCGAGCGGTGCTGAGAAAATGGGCTTAATTGGTCACTAGCTAGTATGAAGGGCAGTAAGTCTCATTTATCAGACACTGACTTGGTAAAAATTGACAAAAATAGGAACCTGACATGGTCTCACTCAAAGCGCCCTAAAACAAAAACTACACGTCCAAAATTACTTTTCCTGGTATCGTTGTTCATTGGAAAGGACACCCTATCCGATGGACATGTTAATTTTGTTACTTTATTTTGGGAAGTGCCCCGTTCCGTTATTTCTGGGCCACCCTGTATGCGCAGTGTAAAGCCAGTGCACCTGTACAGTGCACCTGTGTCAGATATTGCCCAAAATGACATTGGAGACTTCAATCATTTTTGGTGCCGTCACACCGAAGCCACGCTCTAGCCACGATCTAGACAATAGCTGATCACAATCGCTGGAATGTATCTGCAAAATGTCTTTTGTCCAATGAGGATCTGAATGGGAAGATTATCTCACATGTGTCAATAGATATCCTTCCATGAATGCACAGACAATAGCTCGCTGAACAAAAGATTAGGTCGCCGAAGACCCGCGCTCTCTTTCGACATGTTGAAAACGGACGTGGGTCTTCGGCGACCTACTCTTTTGTTCAGGGAGCCATTGTATGTCCATGCATGAGAGGCTATCCTTTCACCTATGTGCGATAATCCTCCCATGCATTCGTCATTTAATCATCGTTCGGACAATGCTTCGCCTCCCACTGCCAAATTTATGAATGGGGATTAGGAGCGCAGCGAGAGCGTAGCCTGTGTGACGGGGGTATTACCAAAATCATTGTAAGATAGGCCCAAGTAGTGATGTGTGAAAGTTTCATTGAGAAAGAACACTGCATTCCTGGTTAAAAAAGCGAAAATTTGCGTTAGCTTTTACAACGAATTACTGATACGTGTATGAGATTTATGACTGTTCATTAACGCTCTTGAGCTGAATGATTATCAATGATAGATATCGTCATACTAAAAGGGGCATTTGAAAAAATCTAACCCTATTTTATTCTTCTATTTCCATAAGCCAAACAACACGGTATCTGAGAAATGTGGAAGCTCAAATTTATTTGTGTGGAGTTAGACACGTTACAGGTGCACATTCAATTTAATGTACAGGTATATCTATTATAAATATTAAATAAATGTTATATTGTGTTATATTTCGTGCAGCTATTATAGTCAGGAATCCGTTCTCAGGCGCGTGCCAGCATGTTTTATATTACAAGGCGGTATATTCTTCCTCACAAATTGTGTTGGGATACTGCTACTTCGCGATCCACCGTTGCCCACATCACCGTCGCCGTCGTCATCGTCTTCGTCGGCTTCGTCTTCATCATCGACATCCTCGTCACCTTTACCAGTTGAAGCCACGGAGGTAAACATTATACATCAATAGACCGCTTCTGTAATGTATGCAAATAATATGCGTATGACGTAAGATTCCCCGTTGGCAAGCTTAACAATAGTAACTAGGTCCGGCAAGCTAAGTTTGCTGGAGCTTGCCGGACCTAGTTACTATTGTCTGCATGATTGTTAAGCTTGCCAACGGGGAGTCTGACGTCATACGCATATTATTTGCATACATTACAGAAACGGTCTATACCATGAATATTGCATGTCAATATACTTCCCTGAAAATAGAGCAAAGAAATTCGAGCCCTGTGGGTTTCGAACCTGTAACCTGCAGGTTGCTAAAGCGACGTTCTTACCCACTGAATAATGACAGAACTATAATCATAGGTGCATGGCTCAACCAAAATGCCCCTTTCTATGCCCCCTACAAGAAACTTGGGAAATTGTGCGAGGGACTATTAGAAGGGATACAGCGTTGTGAAATAAAAACCAAAAAAAAAAAGAGCGCGCGCTTTCCAGTCGTGCGATCCCGAGTTCGAACCCTGCCAACCGCGTTTGTCCTTCAGCAAGACAATGTATCCACAATTGCTGCTCTCTGATACCCTGGTGTATAAATGGGGACCTGGTAGGAGGTGCAAGCCTTTATGTGAATGATCTTCTAAATGCCCATGAACCGCTTGGAAGGAGTGGAGATGGTTCACAAAATGTGCGCTGGTTTGCATTGTATCCCATGACCGGTGTAATAATAAAGCGCTATGGAACATAATTTATGTTTTTAGCGCTATATGAGAAACTATTGGAATAGTTAAATTAAATATTTATTGCTGATTGCTGATGGCTGATATTTTAGAAAATGTGTACATTCAAGGCAATAATGTGGTTGACGATAACCGGTGGTAAAATAACCAATGATCGCGAAGAACAGCAACATCGATTAACAAGATATGCCAACTCAATCTGTATAATTATGAAGACAATTATACTCTTTGTACATGTTGTATAGGCTTAAATATCCTTATAAGAAATTAAACCACCGCAACACTTTATGAAGACGCGGAAATCTTCTCAATATCATATACAAAATAATTTTTTCCCCCACCCCTCCCCCCCCCCTTTATTTTGTTAACTTCTCTCCCTCTGAACAGTTAAACGACTTTCCGATTCCGATGTTGACATCGGCGACGAACGTCGCCAAATCATCTGTTCTGACATCGAAGTTTGACCAGGCTGACGAGACAGCGAACGAATCAGTGGGCGAACACGAACGGTTGCTGAAACGCGTTGTGTCGTCTTCGAATACATCTTCGAGTTCTGTGAAAAGAAGCACCGAATCAGCAGCAGCAGCAGCAGCAGCGCCTCTTTACGGCGTTGTAAACTCACCGGGCGTGCTCATTGACCACCAAAGTAAACACGATGATCTCGATGATGAGGCTAGTGATGGCGACAAGGGAGTAGGTCCATGGCAGAACGACGTCGGGTGTTCCGGAGAATCGTTGACCATGCGGCAGGTTTTGTTAAGGACGTCCTATTGGCAGTTTTTTGCGATGCTCGGTGCTGCAGTATTCGCTGGGACCACGTTTTCCGGGAGCTTCAAGGTTGGATGTTTAAATTTAAGTCGAATTTTCAAAGTGGCGTTGGAGTTAGAATTACGGAAATTGAAAATACAAATATAAAACTTTCAGTGAAACTTTTAAAATTGAAAAACAAAAAATTGAAATTAAAAATGTAATTTGAAATTGAAAATGAATTTTAAAATGTGACATGATATTTGAAATTGAAACATGCAATTGAAATTGAAAATGAATTTAAAAATTAACAATTATATTTTACTACATAGTGTAAAGCGCTTAGAGGTAACATCATAATCATAAATGCCGCTCTATTAATTGAAACTATTATTATCATTATTAATTTGAAATTGAAAAAGTGGATTGGGAGAGGTAATTCAAAAAGTAGCCAGCTTTTGATCTGAACCATTCTTCGCGGCGATGTTCAGTGCTATAATCCAGGCCCGTAGCCAGAGGGGGTGCGTTTGAATTTCTGCACGATGACCTATCTCTCAGCGGAGATTGTAATATCAACATCAATACTAGGAATTTTAGTTCAACGATTAGTACAAAGAATGCCAGAAATTGACTATTTTTCACAATGTTCTCGTTCATATTTCAGTCGTTTGGCTTAGAATTCCTGCACGATGACCTTTATCTCAGCGGGGTGGGGTCAATGACATCAGTCTTCAGCTTTTTAGGTCATATACTGACTGGAGTATTCATTGACCACGCGTCCATTGTGGTACGTACGATTTATTTGATTATTTTTTTAATTTCGTATTTATAGTATAGGTGTCGTGACACGATCGGACAGGCGCTTTAATTTCATCCACAAAACCGATCACTGCGCCTAGGCATATTTTACAGTGGAATCCCAATTTTATGCGCTCAATTTAATTTATGTTTTATATTTCTGGTCAGTTGTTTTTCAAATATCATTATTGATTAGTATAAGCCTAGTCATTAAAAATAATGAATATTCTCTTTCCAGTCGACATTGGTTGCGTTGACGGGTTCGATGTCGGCGCTCTTCCTGTCCGTTTCCTTGACGACCCTCGGGGGGTATTATATGCTGCCGTTCTGGGCCTGTTCCATCCTGTTTGTGCTCGGCGGAAATTACGCGATTCTTCCCGTATTCCTCATGAGGTGAGTTTTTAGACGCAGTCAAGTTATCAACATGAAAGGCCGACACCGTTGATGAATATTCCCGAATATTCCCTGATAGTTTGAGCAGAATCGGCTAAAGGGGAAGGAAACATAGCTGGAATGTTCGCTTACTGCAACTGTTAAGTGCAGAATTCCTGTCACTTGTAGGCGTATATTTCCTCTTTGTGGAAATAATCAATTTTTTGAAACCACTATCAACTGTTTTGACTGAGGGCTAAAGGCTGCCATGTTTCCTTATGAAACGTCATCTGAGCACATTTGGGCGTGCACTAACAAAAGCGGTCTTGTTAAATCTGCTACTTTGTCAGTGGATACGTAACCCACTTTTGTCAGATGCGCCCAGATGACGTTTCATACGGAAACCTGCATGGCAGCCTCCAGTGCTCAGTCAAACAGTTGATAGTGGTTTCAAAAACAGGGATTACTTCCATTATTAGAGGAAATATGCGACTATATAGAGTACCGAAGTAGTGACGTCACATGCTTTTTCCTTTAAGTAGTGGGTCGGAGCCGGACGATTGCCTTCTTAGCAACCGCTAGATCACCAATTCATTACTTGCCTGACATTGTTTAGAACCATCACCCATGGCAATGAATAGCTCTGACGTCACACTTCGGTACTTTTTAGAATTGACAGGAAGTCTGCACTTATCATTATAAGAGCAAGCGTTTCCTTCCCCGTTAAGAAGTACGTAGCTGTCAAAAAGTTGTTTTGGACATAATACATCCAATGTGGAGCAGCCAGCACATAATTCCCCTTTTATTAAAGGGATATTCCCTCATGTGCAAGCCAAATTTCAAATTATTGTCTTATATGAAAGAAAATGTCATTTAATAGCATGCCTGAAAAATTAGGGCTTGAAATATCTTTTTCGTGAAGTTATAGACCTAAAACTAATAAAACGACAACCAGCGGTTAATTGTGCATGTACGTGTATTCACCCAGTGAGGAAGTTCGTACACGGATTCCACGAAGTATATACCACAACGTTATGCGTGACCCCTACATGACCCGCGCTAGCTACGTGACCCGCACACACATAATAATAGCATGACCGAATATTAAACAAAATCACCAAACCTGATCGATTGATTGATTGATTGATTGATTGACTGATTGATTGATTGATGGTTTATTAATATATTGATTGATTGATTGGGTAATGGATAGTTTCTCGATTGGTTGATTGACTGATGGATGGTTTATTGGTCTATTGATTGATTGATTGATTGATTAGAAGAATTATTGACTTATTGGTCTATTGATTGATTTATTGATTGATTGATTTATTTATTGAGTGAGTGAGTGATTTATTGGGTGAGTGAGTGAGTGAGTGAGTGAGTGAGTGAGTGAGTGAGTGAGTGAGTGAGTGAGTGAGTGAGTGAGGGATTCAACATTCTACAAGCCATGCTTTTTAGTGGATCCCTCCATTTTCACTTGAAATTTAAACATACAGAAAAATTCGTTTACTTTCTGATTCCGCTTTTATAACATGATTATTTCTAAATGTCAAAATTTAATTGTACCTTATTTAAAAATTTCGTTGTATCTGAATTCATTGTATTTTAATTAATATATCATATCAACATAAATTTTGATTGCCAATGTTTATAATTTATTGTTTATACTTTCACAAATGTTGTTGTGACTTATTCATTGTAAATATATGTACCATCTTGTTGAAAATGAAATAAAATTGAACATTGTGAAGAATAAGTATGCGACCAATTTACCGAAGTGGGCGCCATATTTGGGCGCAAGTTTGTATAAGTGGGCGGCACTCTCCCATCTTTTTGTACGGGCGCCTACTTACTACTAAGTGAGAGATAGAAGTGAGTGAGTAAGTGATTGATTGATTGATTGATTGATTGATTGATTGATTGATTGATTGATTGATTGATTTAGTGAGTGAGTGATTAATGGTGGATTGGTTGGTTTGGTTGGTTGGTTGGTTGGTGGTTGGTTGTTGGTTGATGGTAGGTGGGTCGGTTGGTTGGTTAGTTGATCAATCGGTTTATTGATTAATTGACATTGCTGTTGATTAATTTACGGTATCTATATATATTGCAGGGTTTACGGCGCGGAACACTTCGCGAACCATTACGCATTTACCATAGTTGGTGTCTCCACAATATTGGTTCTCGGGTCCTTGGCGGCAGCTCTACTACAAAGCTACCTCGCATGGAGTACGCTTTACATCAGTATCGGAGTCATATGTATGATAGGTGAGATAATACAGTGGATCTTCTTTATTTGAAAAAGGCCAATGCTATATACCATGAAACTTACCTCTTTATATTATCAGGGTAATAGAAAGAAAACAAAAAAATTGGACTCCATCACATTAAACAATACAAGGACATAGAAAGCGTCAAACAATGTATGTTGCAATTAGTTGAGAGCTGTATGATTAATGATAATCGATTCAAGTCTTTTTTTGTATATAATGATATATAATAATCATCACACCCACCAAATTAATCAAGAAAATTTCAAATGAAAAAAAATCTCTGAAATGGTTCAGAGCTACCTAGCATTAAAGGGTGACTAAATTAAAAATAAAAAACGCTTTGGTTGATCTATGATAATGAATACATCACATATCTGTTGACTATTTGATGTACATTTTTGTCATATTTTTTATATTAATTTTTCTATTTATTGTTTCTACCTGCTCAGCTTCACCCCTGAAAAACCCTGCCAGAAGCTATTGTCTTGACTTCTCTGACCTCACAATACTATTCCATCAGTCAGCTAGATGAACAAAAGACATTGGTATGTCAACTGACCACCAGTTTTAAGCTGTTTACAATAGTATTGTAAGCTTTATACAATGCCCACTCACCATGAAAAGAAGGTTTCAATGAAATACAGTACTCAGTGGGTGATAACATATCTTTTGTAAATGTTTATCTAGCTGATCAGTGGTTGAATGGTATTGTGATGTCAGAGAAGTCAATTGTGTAGGGTTTTTTTAGGGGTGGATCTTAGCAGGTAGAATAAAAATAATAGAAAAAATAATAGAAAAAATATGACAGAAATGTACATGAAATAGTCAACAGATATGTGATGTATTCATTATCATAGATCAACCAAAGCGTTTTTATTTTTTAATTTAGTCACCCTTTAAATATGCTTCACATCAGCTTATGGGGGTCATGTGTATGATAGTAATGACATGCACGATTAAGTCACCTTGATTTATAATTCATAATGATCAAAATCGCGACAAAAATCACCCCCATTGACAAAATTGATACGATAATAATAGCCAGTGTGATTGGCACGATGTAAACCCGACTATGGCCCGAAGAGCAGTGGCATAGTCAATGCTGAAAA
This sequence comes from Echinarachnius parma, assembly GCA_037951105.1. NCBI lineage: Eukaryota > Metazoa > Echinodermata > Echinoidea > Clypeasteroida > Echinarachniidae > Echinarachnius > Echinarachnius parma. Next base: position 6,244 of record JBAMJV010006413.1, on the reverse strand, counting down.
GAATGTTTAAACCATGTCGCATCTTTGAAATGTGGCTATCTTATAGGATTTATTTTGTTTAATTAACTAACTAACAAGCTTCTTTTCTCCATTTTATTACAGCCATGGTTTTCGGGATGTTCATGAAACTTCCGCAACCAGTCGAACAAAACCGGAGATGACGGCTTTTCCATGCATCCTAATTTCCTTCAGTTTGGAACTTTGGAATAAGATTGAATTCTTAAACATTTATTTTAAATTGCTGTGAGCGCAGCTATACAGAGTTTATCTCAACAACATCAGTATTAAAGGCTCAGTTGAGGTCCGACTACACCCGTTTACAGGCGGCGGGGAAGACTGAAAAATTTGTAATTTGTAAAGTATAAATTGCCTTTAGAATGTAAAAACATATATATGGGGAAAATAGCACGATGCAAGTTGTTGTAGATAATGGAGGGGGGGGGGGGGGGGGGGGGGCATTTGCCTTACCCCTCTGCCCCGACACTGTGTCACTGCAGCAAAGTTGCAGCAGATATCTTGCATCCACATGTGCTGCTCTCAACCCAGGTGTGGTAAATGGGTACTTGGCATGAATTTATTCCTTGAAATGCTTGAGCGCTTGAATGAGGCTGCACGGCTAAATGCCAAGGTAATACTGCTCCGAGCGCATTGAGATAGCTTAACTGTAATAAATCGCTATATAAAAATGGACAATTATTATTATTATCATCATGATTAGACAAATATCATAATACAAATGTATCCAGTGGCGTATCGTGGTCTGGTTGATTGGGGCGCACACCTTTTATATATATATTTTTTTAAACACAGATTTTCCCCCTATCATGCCTATGTTTGTTTGTTTGTTTGTTTGTTTGTTTTTTTTTTTTTTGGGGGGGGGGCAACTTATTTAGGGGGGCACGTGGATAAGGTGGGGGACATAATGCCCTACCCTTCTGCCCTCACCACCATCACTATCATCGTCATCATCACCATCACCATCATCCTACGGTTACAAATCTGTATTTTATTGTTTTTGCAAGCAAATAAAACAAGAGTATATTTCCTCCAGTTCTAAGGAGTAATAAGATTCATCTACAATAAACTCTTATTTTGATGGGTTGATGCAAATATTGATGCAAATGGTTGGCCCGTATGGAACCAGGAAATAGCAGTGGTTCCGTAAGTGGTGGAAATTAATTGCTTTGTTTATGAATTACACAACCCTTTGCAAATGGTTGGGTATCTATTTGATATCACAAAACGGTACCAAAACATAAAATAATGTGTTGTTCTTTGCCTGGTGGTCCCCTTTAAAGTGATCCATTAACTTTGTACAATTTCAACCAAAAAAAATTGAAGCTTTCCCACTTCTCTTGTACCTTGTTGTTTGGCTTATGGTAACAGAATAATGAAATGGGTTTTGATTTTTCAAATGTCTCCTCGGGATAAAATCAGACATTGATTTTCTCTGGTTTCACTAGGTAAACTTTGTTTTTCTATGAAATTCTCACATATCATTATCAACAATCTGACAATGAAATTAGTATATGATTGAATGCATGTATACACACCCAGCTAAATTCCATTTTTTCGTTTAAGTATTTGTTCTGGAAGTTAAACAATTGTACTTGTACTTGTTATATCTCTGTTTTACATTGTCATATAAATTATTTATGCATTACATTTTGGTTTTAATATTTTAAATACATACTCTCGCTTTGATTCATACATGACCTTCCTTTTCAGTTATGCGTGGTTCTTTTGTTTGTGTATGCATAGAGTGTGTTAAATAATGATTGTGCATAATGTGACTTAGTGGAACCTCTTTATAACAAGCTAGCTATACAGGGTGGCCAAAAAAAAAACGGAACGGGGCACTTCCCCCAAAAAAGTAACAAAATAATTATGTCCATCGGATAGGGTATCTTTTCCAAGAAAAACGATACCAAGAACAGCAATTTTGGTCGTGTAGTTTTTGTTTTATGGCGCTCTGAGTGACACCATGTCAGGCTCCCATTTTTGTCAATTTTTACCAAGTCATTGCCTGATAAATCGCACTTACTGCCCGTCATAGCATTGAACAACGAGCAATACACGCACTATTGTTAGTGTGCATTTAGCTGTGTGCTGAGAGAATGGGCATGGTTGTTTGATGCTATGATCGACGGGCAGTAAGTGCGATTTATCAGGCACTGACTTGGTAAAAATTGCCAAAAATGGAACCTGACATGGTGTCACTCAGAGCGCCCTAAAACAAAAACTACACGACCAAAATTACTGTTCTTGGTATCGTTTTTCATTGGAAAAGATACCCTACCCGATGGACATAATCATTTTGTTACTTTGTTTTGGGAAGTGCCCCGTTCCGTTTTTTGGGGGCCACCCTGGAAATCAAGTACCTTCCCAGCTAGCCACCTGACGTCGGGCCGATGTCGGAAGTTGGTTGCCGGATGTCGGCATATCGCCGTTGGCTCGAGGTTAAAATGTCCGCCAGCCCAACATCGTCACTTTTGTGATATATTGGCATAACGTCATTTTCCGACAATGGCCCAACATCATGTCATGAGATGATGTTGGGCCATTGTCGGAAAATGACGTTATGCCAATATATCACAAAAATGACGTCGTGACGATGTTGGGCTGGCGGACATTTTAACCTCGAGCCAACGGCGATATGCCGACATCCTGCAACCAACTTCCGACATCGGCCCGACGTCAGGTGGCTAGCTGGGTTGTTATAACACGGTACTTGATATATAGCTAGGCAATTTCACAGTCCAGTTTCTATGTATTTTATTTTTTTACTCCCTGATACGAGATATCTGATATAACAAGGTAAATTCAATGGGTCCGAGGTGTTCGTTATAACGAGGTTTCACTGTATAAATGACAAGACACAATTATTGTGTCTGATCATCAGAAACGCCCCGTGAAAGAATAGTACAGTGGTACCTTGTTATAACGATCACCTCAGAGTCAGGCCCATTGAATTTACCTTGTTATATCAGATAGCTAAAAAATAATTTGTAAAAACATAGTTTGTGGACCTGTGAAATAGCCTTGCTATATATTGGGTACCTCGTTTTAACATAATTTGTTATAAAGAGGTTCCACTGAGCCACTGCTCACAAGATGGTCACCTTTTTTTACCGTTCGTTCCAGCCATACAGAGGCGAGGCCTGGTCGAAAGGCTACTCTATATCAATTGTATTGTGTTGATTTTTGAATGAAATGAAATGAAAGTTACAGTCACATATCACAGAACAGCTCGAATGGATGCCTGACAGCTAACAAAATTGTGAAAACATCCGGCAGTGAAAGTTGTCTCCATTAATGCATGCGCAAACAAAATAAATTTTGCTCTCCATCAGGTGTCCGTTAAAGCTATCCGGTGATATGTGACACGGGCATTAAGAATGGAGAAATGGAGGGTGTTTTGGAAAGTGTGTATACGTGCACCTCAGGTAGCTTGTCCAGAATGCTCCCCAGAGAGTTAATTATCATAATGGGCACTATATAAATTAGTAGTACTAGTAAAAGACAAAAGTGTGGTTCCTGAATTTTGCTATCACTATCGGAACTTAGCCAGTGTCTTATGCCAATTCAGTCCCTTATCAAACTAGGAATGTGTAATTCAGTCAAATATACCTAGGTGAAATCACTCGTCAAATGAGTCCTGATAAAATTGCCAATACTAAAACAAATACTTGATTGAGAGCGTGTTCAGTGTTTAATCTAGATGGCAGTGAAAGGTTAAAAAAAAAAATTTTATATCATAACAAGCGAAAAAAGACATTTAATAATTTAAACATCTTACAAGTACAACCATACAGTAGGTGTACATACATACATGTGGGTGTTTCACAAAGATCCTAAGTTGAAGTAGGACTTTCAAATTATGGAAAGCCATTTGTAGGCTTGGAGTGAAATATATAAACATTTTAAAAATGCAAGTATTTTAGACTTTTCATAAATTTTACATCAAGAACATGAAATCCCCTTGATAATTGAAAATATCAATGATTTGAATCAACGTTTTGTGCCTTATAAAAGACATTTTACAAAATTGTTTCAAAGAAACTAACCGCTTTCCATAATTTCTAAGTCTAACTAAGAGTTAAGTTCAACTTTGGATCTTAGTGAAACACCCCCAGTGGCTCATGTACAGAAAGAGCACTGATATACAAAGTAGTTTTTGTTCATGTTATTTTATTCAAAAACCTTGTCTTTTGAATATATGAGTTTGAAATAAGAATTCAAGATTTACTACACGTAAAACAAAACCAAAATATATACAATCAATTAGTTCAAAGAATATTTTAATATTTGATAATGGGAAATTCTGTACATGGTTAAATATTTTTCACTATGCTTTTTGATATGTAAGTATAAAGAACCAAAAAACATTATCCAAACACACCAATAAGTTGTTATACATCATGTGAAAATAGTAAAAATATATGTTATACATTTAACAAGACTAAATATGTGCAACACATAATTATGTACAAAAAACATGATTATAAGCAAGTGCCAGACACAATTTTCCCAACACGTCTTGAATTATCTAGGTTATAGCTATCTAGATAGGTGACAGACATGCTACAAATGATTTAGATAGCTATTATCTAGATAAATATTTTCTAGATAATTGGCGTCTGTCTGATATCAACTTGTAAGGAGTTTATATCAAACTTCATGATACTCTACTAAGTAGTATCACTTATTAGTACTTTGTATTCAAATTAGTATACCTGCCAACATTTGAAAATGAAAAATCTTACTCTCATGTGGGCGGAGTGCACATCACGCGCGCGAAGTCCTTTGGCAGCCGGGGTCCAAGCTCTAGGGTTCTAGATGCTCTCTTGTGCTATGTTAGCCTTATTTTTTAAACATATGACCACTCTGAATGAGCAATACTCAGGTCATCATCCCAACAACTTTTAACTGTCCCTCTTACTAATACTCAGACCTACGGCAATCGACCCTTCGCAAAATCAGCCCCCACACTTTGGAATACCCTACCATTAGAAATTAGAAAAATACCCTCAATCAATTCATTCAAACAATCTCTGAAGACGTTTCTTTTTGTATGATTTATTTTTGTATATACAGTATGTTTCCTTTATTATGTTTAGATATTAATTAGATCTTATGCTTGTACTGTATACTCATGTGAAGCGCTTAGAGAATTCATTATGTACTAGCTGTACCCGCGGAAATCCGCGGGTTTTTGAAAGAGAAAGACGATGATGACATAACAACACTTTAAAACTTTACTAAATATCCCACAGTCATTTAAATAGTAAGACAAAATAGACTCGGGCGATTCAATCCCACCCCACAACCCGTCGGGGCCCCGTCCAACGATACATCCGACCAATGTATAACAAAATCATGATGGTTTAGTATCCACGCAAAGTTATTCAGTTATCCCCCCATATTTCATTATGATCTATAATTTGTTCCGCTTGTATTAAAATAGATACAATAATATATGTTCGTGTTCATGCTAATAAAGTAGCTTCGCCGCTCCCCCCCCCTCCCCCCCCCCCCCCCCCGCGGCTCCAATTGCCTGTACGACAAATAACCCGTCGTGTCCCCTACACGTTTCATATCATAAACTAAGTTCTCCCGCGTATACCTTTGTTCATATTCTTGAAGATATTACCTCCCCCGTCCATTCTACCCCCACCCCCCACCCCCTAGGCGTCTCTTCTGGTACTGCATGGTAGCTTCGTGGCTGACTTAATACATCTTACCACAAGCTGGCGCAATTATAGTATCGTGTACGGTAGGCACTGACGGTAGGGCGAATGAGATAGTGACCAGAGACGATGGTCAGCAGGTCAGTGAGCTATGCAAATAAACTACGGTTCGGTGGGGTAATTAGATGACTGCGCGACGTGTATACACGGCTGTACAGCCATTGCGCGTTGTATAACCGCAGCTAAATTGAAGTTGTCGCATTTTGTCGTCGATGCACTTACAAACACGATGCCAATCGGCAATAGCGATCATTACCATACCATCCGCGTAATATAAATATTGATATTTATCAAAACCTGGGTAGTTTCGCAACGTGTTATATCTAAAATGGTTTCTCGATATATTATTTGTTTTATCTACTCCAATTTATATTCTTACAAATACTTTTACGGCGATAAATCGTTAGTCAATGCTCGACGTCTTAAACGGGCAATTCGGGCAATTGACATTGCTGACTTTCCCTTTTCTTCGATCTGGACGACGACCACGGGGC